>JAHDVE020010778.1:0-41014 GCA_022606495.2 Halesus radiatus | reverse complement strand
ACCGTGAAAAAATCCTCAAACCACGACATTCGAAAAAAGTTTTGAACTCTCATATCTCCGGCGCTACGGAATAGATTTGAAAACTGTTTTCGATTTTTAAAAAAAGAATGATGGCGAGAATATAATTAGATGAAAAATCCACAAAAAGCGACAATCTAAAAAAAGTACATATTTTATGGAGACATTTCTTCGTCGGGGTAGAGATTTGAACGCTCTTATCTCCGACTCAATGAGATAGATTTGAAAACGGTTTTCGAGTTTAAAATAGGAATGATGGCGAAAATGTGATTCCTTGAAAAAATCTTCAAAAAGGGACATTCGAAAAGATAAACATATTTTATGGAGACATTTCTTAGTTGGGGTATATAGATTTGAACGCTCATATCTCCGGCTCTATGGCATAGACTTCGACACTTCTCGTCCAGGCATTCAAATTCATGTGCAAGTTTTTACAAATTTTCATACCACCAGCAATGCATCGCGCAGTGATTAAATACCACTTGTTCAGAATTGTACCAAAGTTTTGGCCAGTCAGGCTGGGAAGGGGGTCAACGGAAAATTAAAAGAATCGCCAAGGTGTCCACGTATTTGAAAACCCTTTGTACTTATCAGCTAGTAACATCTACAAGTGCAAACCTATACCTACCTATATTCTATTTGATTTTGACTAAGTTTGATAATTGGAACCCAGCAAAACATTCCCTCGAAGATAAACTCTATAGATATAAAAACAATTCATATATATCCATGAAAGTCGTCCGGTTGGAAGAAGGAATATCATAACGTACTCGAACACATGTCTTATTTTTGAGAAATAATTCAATATCTTAAGGGGAACGGCTGCGCTGCCTGTTTCATACATAACTTAATTTTGGTTTTGAGGCCAAAATACCCGTCCAAACAGAATGATACATATTATTTTAATTTTAAGGTTTAGTAAATATCTAGTACGGATTATGAAATATGGTATATGCCATGAAATTATTTTTTTTTTCATAATTTTAGAGACAACTTAGAAAATTATTTGCGGGTTTATTGTAATTAAAAAAACAATACATATGTTTATATATACGAGTATATATACATATTTGTTATGTAACGTAAATTGGTAGTTTATAATATAATTTAAAGTCCACCATAATGCTTTTTTTTTTTAATTTTACACTTCATTATATTTTCAAAGTAAAAAGGATAAAACTTTTTTTTTAAATCACGTTAGCCCCCAAATAATTGTTAAAGGTGCCTCTAAAATCACGATCAATTCCTTTAATGGCCTCCCATAAATTTCATGATCTAAAACCAAATTAAATAAATTACTTCTAATCCGTAATAGATATTTACCATACTATTTGATGAAAAAAAAAATCATTAGGTTAGTATTTTGGCCTCAAATCCAAAATTAAGTTTTGTATGAAACAGGCAGCGCAGCCGTTCCTTTTAAGCCTGCGAAGCTCAGTATTAGCAACTTGTGTTTGCAAGTTAAAAATATTTTGTGTGGGTATTGGAAATCCAAACGGAAAGAACTGAGCAATTTTAAATGACCAAAATCCACCCGTTCTGGAGTTTTTATGGCTTTAGCAAACATTTTCTTAACTATTGTTAAGACATTGCCCATGAATTAATGTTTCAACAATATCTCATACTCTATTGATGATCATTTGTCGAAATTGAAAAATAAGAACAAAAATTTAATTGATGAATTAAAAAATATGCTTTGTATTCACCACTTTATTAACCGTTAGAGTGCGATGCAGCGCTATGGCGCTGCAAGCGTTAGTGACGAAAATTGCGACGAAGAGCTTAGACGCTGCGTTCTTCAGTATGCTTTTGTTGATCCTTACAAGAGCACGTGTTCTATTTGAGAGCGGTGTATTGCAGTTGGCGTATATCTTGTAAACTATATATATTGTTTGTCTTGTTATAATAAATTAAATCGATATATTTCACAATGTCGGATCTTAGTTCTATTGCGGACGATGTGTAAAAGGACGGCGACATTATGGACGATAACCCATTCGATCTGATAAATGGAGACAGTGATAACAGAAGTGCGATTATTGGCCATCGCAATAATAGAATGCGAACAGAAAGTGAATTTGCCTCATACGCGCCTCATAAAAGGAATCATTAAGTTGATATTTGTCCCAAGTTATTGCATTTTTAGTTAATTACTAATAACGTGGTACTAATAACGTTTAGTTATTTACTGATAACGTGGCATAAATTTGAAAACGGTAATCGATTTTAAAATAAGGATGATAGCGAGAATGTGATTCCGTGAAAAAATCCTCAAACCACGACATTCGAAAAAAGTTTTGAACTCTCATATCTCCGGCCCTACGGAATAGATTTGAAAACTGTTTTCGATTTTTAAAAAAAGAATGATGGCGAGAATATAATTAGATGAAAAATGCACAAAAAGCGACAATCTAAAAAAAGTACATATTTTATGGAGACATTTCTTCGTCGGGGTAGAGATTTGAACGCTCTTATCTCCGACTCAATGAGATAGATTCCTCAAAAAGGGATATTCGAAAAGATAAACATATTTTATGGAGACATTTCTTAGTTGGGGTATATAGATTTGAACGCTCATATCTCCGGCTCTATGGCATAGACTTCGACACTTCTCGTCCAGGCATTCAAATTCATGTGCAAGTTTTTACTAATTTTCATACCACCAGCAATGCATCGCGCAGTGATTAAATACCACTTGTTCAGAATTGTACCAAAGTTTTGGCCAGTCAGGCTGGGAAGGGGGTCAACGGAAAATTAAAAGAATCGCCAAGGTGTCCACGTATTTGAAAACCCTTTGTACTCCTTAATTATTACTTTTTACCTACCATGAAGTCACTGATGTAAAAAAAAAATATTTGAATAAAATATTGTCGTCTTCGGTGACGTTTTACCATAATGTTTCGCCTTTTCCAACAGACTAACAATTAGAAGTACAGTGATCGGCACAGGCAACTGGAAAATACCTCCCACTTGGTTGACGAAAATTAGTTAAATATTTGTGAAATCACGAAAACGTTATCAGTACTTCGAGTTTTAAGGTGTTTATTTGTAACCATACATTGTTGCATCTCCAACTACAAAGCGTTTTTTTTTAAGTTTTAATAAGCAATTCGTATATCTCAATCAGTTTTTAGTTCCTCCAGAACAATTAACATTTTTGAGCCGTAACCCTAACTTTTCTTCTCCTCACAACATCGATCTTCTTTTCAAGAATACAGACAATAATAATAATATTTGGATAATTTGTATAGAACCATTTTTATGAAAAATCACCGCAAGAGCGCTGTACAAATATTTTTCCAAGGCTCTATCCTACTACTAAGTATGGGTAATTTATTATAACTTAAGCTAACAGATTGTATCCACGAGTTCATCAACCTATAACATAAAACTAAATGTATTATCAATAAGCGTGAGGCTTCGTAAAAACAATATATTATTTTTATTATTTACAGGCATATATTACACAGGGCCATAATTACCTGGCAGGTCACTTTACACAAACAATGTTTTTTAGATATTTTTATATACAGTTTTTCACGCAGACCGGTGGTAGCAGTGGGGTGCATTACTGTATGACCGTAGGCAGTGTGCAGTTTTTCAAGTTCGTGTATGAATAGCGAATTGAATATTTGAAAATTGGCATTTTGCAATCACCATTTTTCCGGTGATTGTTGCTGCCAACTGAATAAAAGAGCATAGAAGTTCCTTATCTATTTGATATTATGAAGAAAATAATTAAGTTTTTTATTATCTCCTTTTCACCGCTATTAAAATGTATAGAGAATAACGGATGTGCGCGGCACTTTTGTGACTTTCATACATTTTCTATGAAAACGAAAACACACATGTATGCGCGTAGCGCCGGGAGCACAGTTTATTTACGCACACATGTGTGCGTGTAGCGATGATAAGGTTACTTTAATGGTTGTTTTTCTTAGGGTAGCCACAGCTTTCCAGCCTTTGTGGACTGCACGCCACGAGGTAGTAGCTTGTATAGGTACTTCATAAGTATGGACAACTTCCCTCATGCATCATAAAAGTATCCATTGGAACTAGAATTCGTGGAATACTCGAAATGCTGTCTATTGTTATTTACCACGCAATACAGCATATGACTGCGTTGGTCCTTTTAAGATAATGATGATAACAATGTAAACTGTCTAAAAATATGGCAAATTTAGCCGTTGTTTAAGTATTGCAAATCAAATGGAAGAGAAAAAAAATCAGTGTTAAGAATTTTAAATCATTTTAGAAATTGCGTCATCTATTGTTGAGCCAGACTAGATTTGGGAGTTAGCGGAAAAATACTGTGTCTAGCCAAACTCGACATTGAGCCGCGAAGGGTTAATACAAACTTTCTCGAACTTTCGATCGTGATTGTGTCATAGGTGATAGAACCTTTGAAGTTTATAAGTAGTAACTACCATGCATAAAAAATACCATAACTTTTTTTAATATGTAGGTACAGACAAATCATTTAACGTTTGAAGATATTTGTGCACACCTATAGTGATTTAAACTGATTAGAACTTGTTTAGAACACCCGCCTGCAGTCCCCTCATATCCCGCAGTAGTCCTATGGAACAGTACACCACTCTACACGAGCAAGAATCTCTTTAAAAGATTTGTCTGCACTTGCTATTAATTATTTTTTTTAAGGAATAGGACTTCAAAAAAACAACAATGAAATATTTATTCAAGATTGCTGCTAATATGGAGATATTTTTTTATGGACATGCCGCATCGCTTTGTCGGGGTTAATGTTGACAAGGTGAATAATCTATTGATTACTTTGTAGAAAATAATATTATTTATTAGTCATACGTCAATATTATTTCGATGTTGTGTTTATAAGATAGACGGCTTTGCTCTGCCTTTTAACGTGACCGACTTTATTTATAGAAAAATGCACACAATGCTCGTATTTACAAATCGGCAATGAGTAAAGAGTGTCTGGGATGAATGAATGAAGTGTTTACCCATGTAGAATGATGAATATCAACAAGTTCAAAGTTATGGTATTTGAAGAGAGGTTATGAAAACACTATGTTACATAGTATTTATTATACACAAGCAGCTTTTGACGGGAAGTAATAAGCAAGGGGAAACTGGAAACGTGAAGCTGAAATCAGGAATCATAACGGGAAGCTGGAAACGAGAAACAAGAAGCAGCGGCAAGCAACAACCAAAAACAAATTATTTGAGCGGGAAGTAAAAAGCGAGTAGCTGGAAGTGAGAAGAAGTTGGAAACAAAAAAAATATGGAAAAGAGAAACGATAACAAGGGCTTAATCAATTCCTTGATTCCTATACATCCTAAAATTCAATATTGACTTATTAGATTGATATCCCAACAAATCCCTGGTGTACCGGTCGCACCGGGACAGAAGTACTCCTGCCTGGGGTAGTACAATCGAATCGTATAACGACGTGTCCCGATGTGAGCAAGTCGATGAGTCGTGTATTTAGGAAATGCGTTCCTGATAGACAAGAGTGAATGCATAAATTTCAGTTAATGGGGGACTGAATACAGTGATCACAAATAAAGACTTGCCAACGGAAGCGCTTCATCGTAATTCTGATTCTTATACCGAAGCCCTAACACTCAAGGGGAAGAAACCAAAACAAGCGGGGCGAGGTGAAATCTAGACATGCCGCCAATTTAAGTAAAATAGCAAATACGTAAAAAAAGTTCGGCTTATTTATAAAAACCGAATATTTTATTAGAGTACTTAGTTTGACCCTTTTTATAAATGTTTTGTACTTTGCTTACCGCAGTCATGCGTGGTCACGCGAAAAAATATGGACGGCAGTGAACCAAAACTGGTGCCAAGATGGATGTCACGTGACCTTGAGCCGTCAAAATCGTACTTAGGGCAACTCTATTAATTCTAACGTCGGTAGCAGTAATGAGACATGAAACTGGCAGAAAGAAGACTAAACGCAGAAGAAGTCAAATCCCTTAAGAATGCCAGACCATTTTAACGTAATGAGTAAGATTAAGAAAAGAACGTTTACATGTAGTAGACATGTAGAACAGATAGTATGAGAAAGAATTTTCAAGATATTATATTGCACGCAAGTGAACGAATTAAAAATATTATCTAAAGAAACGAAGCTAGCAGTCCACAGTGAAGTGCATCAACCAACCCTGATATTCTATATATTCCTGATGAAGAAAGCCTCGTTTTCGAAACATGTTGATATGTGTACATTAATAAAGTAGTGAGTATAAAGTAATTTTACTTCATTTATTAATAATGACGCCACAAAGTGAATTCCAATTTTTGAAGAAACAACTTTAATCTACTCGTACTTAATCCAGTTATGTTTTTTTCATTTACACCAATAATACTGTGATAATCAAACCACAAACTCCTTTAAAAATGTATTGTCATTGACATGTAATCGGAATCGCTGTTAAACCAAATGTCTTTAACCCTAAGGATAAGGACAATGCCTTATCCTTAAAAAGAACCGGAATCAGGTTCCAGGAACACAGTTTGTGGTTCGGTGGTGTGGTTGAGACTGCGTTACAACAGGTTACAGCGGTCTGCCCAGCCGGGGATTAAGATCGCGTTCTGGCCACGAGCACGCCCAGGGTCAAATACCTCCAGCAAAAAATACCAAGACCAAATAAATAGTAGTATTGTGTTAAACGGATTATTGTATGTCGCAAAACTGGAGTATAATACAGAGATAATAGTGAGGAAAGCTGACAAATTAATTGTTGAAAAGTTGCTAGCCTAGAAAAGATACTCTCAGCATCGTCCTGATGAATTTAAACGTTGCTTGAAATGGCTTTAAGCGTGTATGGTGACCAGATCTGAATAGTCAGGATTTTTCCCACCTTCCTCTCCCCCAACTCTTTCCCCTCTCCATACCCTTCAGTCTCACAACATACCCACTGGGGATGCCGTTGTCTTACTGGCTCCGGTTAGCAGGGAAAAAAACTTTGGGAACCAATCATCTAGATTGACATGTATGACGGTGAATTACGATAAATTGCGGTGAGTTACGATGAATTACGAATTACGGTGATTTACGGTGAATTACGGTGAATTACGGTGAAATACGGTTAATTACGGTGAATTACGGTGAATTACGGTGAATTACTGTTAAATGTCATAAATTACAAAAAATTATGTTGACTTACGGTGAATTATGGTTTTTACGGGAATTTCAGTGAAATACAGTTAATAACGATGAATTACGGTGAATTACGGTGAATTACAGTGAATTACGGTAAATTACGGTGAATTACGTTGAGATACGGTAAATATGGGTGTGATAAATAACAGAGAATTATGGTGACTTACGATGAATTATGGTGAATTAGGGTGAATTACGGGGAGATAAAGTGATTTACGGTGAATAACTGTTAAATGCGATAAATCACGGAAAATTATGGTGACTTAAGGAGAATTATAGTAATTTACGGGGAATTAAAGTGAATTGAATATCATAAATTACAGAAAATTATGGTCACTTACGGTAAATTATGTTTTTTTTACGGAGAATTAAAGTGAACTACAATTAATAACGGTGAATTTCGGTGAATTACAGTGAATTACGGTGAAAGACGGTTAATTACGGAGAATTTCGGTGATGTACTGTTAAATTTCATAAATTACACAAGATTACTTGAGGTGAATTAAGGTTTTTTACGGAGAATTACGGTAAACTACAGTTAATTATGGTGAATTACTGTGAACTACGGTGAATTACTGAAAAAAGTGATAAGTGGAAACTTACGGTGAATTACAGTGAATTACGGTAAATTAGGTGATGTACAGTAAATTACAGTAAATTGATGAAAATTACAGTTAATTACGGTGAATTACTGTGAATTACTGTGAAATGTGATAAATAAAAGAGAATTATGGTGAATTACGATTAATTATTGTGAATACCAGTGAATTACAGTTAATTACGGTGAATTACTGTGAAATATGGGATATTACGGTGAATTACGGTGAATTACGGTGAGTTATCGTGAATTACGGTTATTTACGGGGAATTACGGTGAAATAAATTTAATTACGGTGAGATAATGTGAATTATGGTGAATTACGGTTAATAACGGTGAATTACGGAGAATTATGGTGAATTACGGTGAATGATGGTTATTTACAGGGAATTACGGTGAATTACAGTTAATTACGGTGAAGTACGGGAAATTACCATTAAATATGATTAATTTACCCGTAATTACAGAGAATTATGGTTATTTTCCGTGAAATATGGTGAATTACAGTGAATTACTGTGAATTACGGTGAATTACGGTAAATTACAGATAATTACGATAAATTACTGTGAGAAACGATGAATTACGGTGACTTACTATTAAATGTCATAAATTACAGAAAATTATTCTGACTTACGGTGAATTATGGTTTTTACGGGAATTTCAGTGAAATACAGTTAATAACGATGAATTACGGTGAATTTCGGTGAGTTATCGTGAATTACGGTTATTTACGGGGAATTACGGTGAAATAAATTTAATTACGGTGAGATAATGTGAATTATGGTGAATTACGGTTCATAACGGTGAATTACGGAGAATTATGGTGAATTACGGTGAATGATGGTTATTTACAGGGAATTACGGTGAATTACAGTTAATTACGGTGAAGTACGGGAAATTACCATTAAATATGATTAATTTACCCGTAATTACAGAGAATTATGGTTATTTTCCGTGAAATATGGTGAATTACAGTGAATTACTGTGAATTACGGTGAATTACGGTAAATTACAGATAATTACGATAAATTACTGTGAGAAACGATGAATTACGGTGACTTACTATTAAATGTCATAAATTACAGAAAATTATTCTGACTTACGGTGAATTATGGTTTTTACGGGAATTTCAGTGAAATACAGTTAATAACGATGAATTACGGTGAATTTCGGTGAGTTATCGTGAATTACGGTTATTTACGGGGAATTACGGTGAAATAAATTTAATTACGGTGAGATAATGTGAATTATGGTGAATTACGGTTCATAACGGTGAATTACGGAGAATTATGGTGAATTACGGTGAATGATGGTTATTTACAGGGAATTACGGTGAATTACAGTTAATTACGGTGAAGTACGGGAAATTACCATTAAATATGATTAATTTACCCGTAATTACAGAGAATTATGGTTATTTTCCGTGAAATATGGTGAATTACAGTGAATTACTGTGAATTACGGTGAATTACGGTAAATTACAGATAATTACGTTAAATTACTGTGAGAAACGATGAATTACGGTGACTTACTATTAAATGTCATAAATTACAGAAAATTATTCTGACTTACGGTGAATTATGGTTTTTACGGGAATTTCAGTGAAATACAGTTAATAACGATGAATTACGGTGAATTTCGGTGAATTACGTTGAGATAGGGTGAATAACGGTGTGATAAATAACAGAGAATTATGGTGACTTACGATGAATTATGGTAAATTAGGGTGAATTAAGGTTACAGTTACAGTGATTTACGGTGATTAACTGTTAAATGCGATAAATCACGGAAAATTATGGAGACTTACGGGGATTTATAGTAATTTACGGGGAATTAAAGTGAATTACTGTTAAATGTGATAAATTAATGAATGATGGTTATACACAGGGAATTAAGGTGAATTAAAGTTAATTACGGTGAATTACAGTTAATATAAATTACAGAAAATTATGATGACTTACGATGAATTATGGTTTTTTACAGGGAATTACAATGAAGTACAGTTAATAACGGTAAATTACGGTAAATTAAGGTGAATTACGTTGGGATACGGTGAATAACGGTGTGATAAAAAACAGATAATTATGGTGAATTACGGTTAAATACGGTGAATTACGGTTATTTACGGGGAATTACGGTGAACTACATTTAATAACGGTGATATACTGTAAATTATGGTGCATTACGGTGATTTACTGTTAAATGTCATAAATTACAAAAAAATATGCTGTATTACGGTGAATTATGGTTTTTACGGGGAATTTCAGTGAACTAGAGTTAATAACGATGAATTACGGTGAATTACGGTAAATTACAGTGAAATACGGTAAATTACGGTGAATTACGTTGAGATACGGTGAATTGCGGTGTGATAAATAACAAAGAATTATGGTGATTTAAGATGAATTATGGTGAATAACAGTGAAATACAGGGAATTACGGTGATTAACTGTTAAATGCGATAGATCACGGAAAATTATGGAGACTTACGGAGATTTCTAGTAATTTACGGGGAATTAAGGTGAATTACTGTTAAATGTGATAAATTAGGGAGAATTAGGGTGAATTACGGTGAATTATGGTTATATACAGGGAATTAAGGTGAATTAAAGTTAATTACGGTGAATTACAGTTAATATGGGTGAACTACGGTGAATTACTGTTATATGTGATTAATTAATCTGTAATTAGAGAGAAACACCGTTACTAAGTGTAATTTTCCGTGAATCACCGTATTTCACCGATTTTCAAGGTATTTTACCGTAGTTCACCATAATTTACATTATTTCGCCATAAATTACTGTAATCCACCGTAATTCATAGTATTTCGCCGTAATTCACCGTAATTCACGATAATTCACAGTAATTTACCGTAATTTACCGTAGTTCACCGTAATTCACCGTAATTCACCTTTAATTCACATTTAACACTAATTTAGCGTATTTCACATTTACCAGTAATTCACCGTAATTAATCGTAATTCACAGTAATTCACTGTTGTTCACCGTAATTAACCGTAATTCACCATATCTTACAGTATTTCGCCGTAATTTACTGTAATTCACCGAAATCATAGTATTTCACCGAAATTCACCGTAATCACAATAATTCACCGTACGTCACCATAATTTTCCATAATTTATCACTTTTAACTGTATTTCACCGTAATTCATTGTAATTCACCCTTAATCTACATAATTCACATTAATTCACCGTAATTCTCCGTAATTCACCATAATTCACAGTTATTCACCGTAATTTACCGTAGTTCACCGTAATTCACCGTAATTCACCATAATTCACATTTAACACTAATTCAGCGTATTTTACATTTTCCAGTAATTCACCGAAATTAATCGTAATTCATCGTAATTCATCGTAATTCACATTTAACACTCATTCACCGTATTTCACATTTACCAGTAATTCACCGTAGTTAATCTAAATTCACAGTAATTCACCGCAATTAACCGTAATTCACCGTAATTCACCGAAATTCATCATAATTCACCATAATTCACCGTTATTTACCGTAATACACTATAATTAACTGTAATTCACCGTAATTCATAGTATTTCACGGTAATTCACCAAAATCACAATAATTCACTGTATGTCACTCTAATTTTCCATAATTTATCACATTTAACAGTAATTCACCGTAATTCACCGTTATTCACCGAAATTCACCATAAATCACCGTAATTCAACGTAATTTACCGTAGTTCACCGTAATTCACAATAATTCATTGTAATTCACAGTAATTTACTGTTGTTCAACGTAATTAATAGTTTTTCACCGCAATTCACCGTAATCACAATAATTCACCGTAAGTCACCATAATTATCGATAATTTATCACATTTAACTGTAATTTCCCGTAAATCACTGTAATTCACCTTAAATCTATATAATTCACAGTAATTCACCGTTATTCAGAATAATTCACAGTATTTCACCGTAATTAACTGTGATTCACGGTAATTCACCGTAATTCACATTTAACACTAATTCACTGTATTTCACATTAAAAATTAATTCACCGTAATTTTCCGTAATTTACCGCAGTTCACCATAATTTACAATATTTCGAAGTAATTTACTGTAATTCTGGGTAATTAATAGTATTTCACCGTAATTCACCGTAATTCACAATAATTCACAGTAATTCACCGTAATTTAGTGTAGTTCACCGTAATTCATTGTAATTCACCGTAATTCACATTTAACACTAATTCAGCGTATTTTACATTTACCAGTAATTCCCGTAATTAATCGTTATTCACAGTAATTCACTGTTGTTGACCGTAATTAGCCATAATTCACCATAATTTACAGTATTTTGCCGTAGTTCACCGTAATTAACCGTAATTCACCGTAATTCACATTTAACACTAATTCATTACCAGTAATTCACCGTAATTAATCTTAATTCACAGTAATTCACCTTACTTTACCTTAAATCATTGTAATTCATCGTAATTTTACATAATTCATATTTAACACTAATTCAGCGTATTTCATATTTACCAGTATTTCACCGTTATTAATCGTAATTCACCGTAATTCTTCGTAATTCACATGTAACACTCATTCACCGTATTTCACATTGACTGGTATTCACCGTAATTCACAGTATTTCACCGTAATTAACTGTAATTCACGGTAATTCACAGTAATTCAAACTAATTCAACGTAATTCACCATAATTTACAGTATTTCACTGTAATTAACTGTAATTCACGGTAATTCACATTAAGTCAACGTATTTTAGCGTAAATCACCGTAATTCACCGGAATTCAACGTAATTTCCCGTAATTCACAGAAATTCACCACAATTCACAGTAAATTACCGTATTTCGCAGTAATTCAGTGCAATTCACCGTAATTTACCTTAATTTACCGTAATTCCCAATAAATAAGCATAATTTACCGTAAGTAACCATATTTTTTATCACATTTACCAGTAATTCACCGTAATTCACAGTAATTCACCGTAATTCATTGTAAATCATCGTAATTCTACATAATTCATATTTAACACTAATTCAGAGTATTTCACATTTACCAGTAATTCACCGTAATTAATCGTAATTCACAGTAACTCACCGTAGTTCCCAGTTAATAAACATAATTTACTGTAAGTCACCGTAATTTACCATAATTCACAGTAATTCACCACAATTCACCGTAAGTCACTATAATTTTCCGTAATTCATTACTTTTAACAGAAATTCACCGGAATTCACCGTTATTCACCGTAAATCACCGTAATTAATCGTTATTCACAGTGATTCAACGCAATTCACCGTAATTCCCAGTAAACAAACATAATTCGCCGTAATCACACAAATTCACAAAGTCAAAATCATTTTCCATAATTTATCACATTTAACAGTAAATCACCGTAATTCATTGTAATTCACCGTAGTTCATCCTAATTCACCGTAATTCACATTTAACACTAATTCACCCTGTTTCACATTTACCAGTAATTCACCGTTATTAATCATAATTCACAGTAATTCACCGCAATTCACCGTAATTCCCAGTTAATAAACATAATTCATTGTAAGTCACCATAATTTTCCGTAATTCATCACATTTAACAGCAATTAACCGTTATTCACTGTAAATCACCGTAATTCATCGTAATTCACTGTAATTCAACGTAATTCACGGTAAACAACCATAATTCACCGTAAGTCACCATAATTTTCCGTAATTTATCTCATTTAACAGTAATTCACCGTAATTCACCGTTATTCACAGTAATTCACCGTGATTTACGGTAGTTTACCGTAATTCACCGTAATCACAATAATTCACCTTAAGTCTCCGTAATTTTCCATAATTTATCACAATTAACATTAATTCGCCGCAATTCACCGAAATTCACATTTAACACTAATTCAACGTATCTCAAATATCACAGTAATTCACCGTAATTAATCGTTATTCACAGTAAATCACCGCAATACACCGTAATTCCCAGTAAATTACCATAACTCACCGTAAGTCACCATAATTTTCCGTAATTTATCACATTTAACAGTAATTCACCGTTATTTGCCATATTCCACTGTAAATAACTGTAATTCACCGTAATTCACTGTAATTCAACGTAATTCGCGGTAAATCACCATTATTCACCGTAATTCACATTTAACACTAATTCACCGTATTTCACATTTACCGGTAATTCACCGTACTTCATAGTATTTCACCGTAACTAACTGTAATTCACGGTAATTCACCGTAATTCAACGTAATTTACCAAAATTCACCTTAATTCACCGAAATTCCCCGTAAATCACCGTAATTTGCTGTAATTCACCGCAATTCACCGTAATTTAAAGTAATTTACCGTAATTTCCAGTAAATAAGCATAAATCACCGTAAGACACCATGATTTTTATCACATTTAACAGTAATTCATTGTAATTCACCGTAATTCACTGTAATTCACTGTAATTCACCGTAATTCTACAGAATTCACATTTATCACTAATTCACCCTATTTCACATTTACCAGTAATTCACCGTAATTAATCGTAATTCACAGTAACTCACCGTAGTTCCCAGTAAATAACCATAATTCACCGTAAGTCGGTGAATTGGTTTTAAATGTAAATTACGATGAATTACGGTGAATTACTGTGAATCACGGTGAATTACGGTGAATTACGGTGAATAACAGTTAATTACATTGAAATACTGTGAATTACGGTGAATTACCGTTAAATGTGATAAAGTACGGAAAATTAGGGTGACTTACGGTGAATTATTGTGACTACGGTGAATTACTGTGAAATACTATGAAATATGGTGAATCTGGAGAATTACTGTGAATTACGGTGAACTGCGGTGAATTACTGTGAATTATGATGAATTATGGTGACTTACGGTGAATTATGGTTACCATATTTACGGTGAATTACGGTGAAATACGATGATTTACTGGTAATTTCGGAAAGAATAATAATAATGATAATTGAATGATTTTTATAGCGCCGTTTTTGTGAAAAATCTCCTCAAGGGCGAATGACTGTAAACTATCGTTAATTTCTATTAAATACAGTGATTTACCGTAAAATATAGTAAATATAAAAATTTGACGGCCTCCATGGTCGAGGAGTAAGGCTCTCGACTACGAATAAGGTCGCCGGTTCACATACCGGTGTGCGCAATGAATTTTATTTAATTAATGTTGGATGTTTCCGAATTAATTCATTTAAAAATAATACATACGAGTAGTATATTTGCGCACGTTCCAGAGTGGAAGATACTCTCAGTATCGCCCTGGTGTTAATCTACCATTCAGAATTGAAACGTTGCTTGAAATGGCTCTTAGCCGTGTTTGGTGACCAGATCTGAATAGGCAGGTATTTCCCCTTTTCTCGATCTTCCTCTCCCCCTTTTCCTTCCCCTCCCCATTACATTCAGCCTCACAACATTCCCCAATTGGGAATGCCATAGTCTCACTGGCTCTAGACGGCTGAGAGCAGTTTTTCACTCTTTTGCGGTATTCATAAGTGATTTATGGTTATTTACGGGGAATTACGGTGAATTATAGTTAATTACGGTAAATTTCTGTGAATTATGTTAAATTCCGGTGAATTACTGTAAATTTCGGTGAATTACTTTCAATTTGGGTGAATTTCGGTGAATTACTATGAATTACGATGAATTACGGTTAATTTCTGTGAATTGCGGTGTACAACGGTGAATTACTTTGAATTACGATGAATTACGGTGATTTACGATAAATTACGGTGAGTTACGGTGAAATATGATGAAATACGGTGAATTACGGTGAATTACTGTTAAATGTGATAAATTACGGAGAATTAAGGTGACTTACCGTGAATTATGGTTATTAACGGGGAATTACGCTTATTTACAGTTAATTACGGTGAATTACTGTGAATTACAATGAATTACGGTTAATTACTTTGAATTACGGTGAATAACGGTGAATTACGGTGAATTACTTTGAATTTCGGTGAATTAAGGTTATTTACGGGGAATTATGGTGACTTACTGTTAATTTTACATTTTCCTAACACTCCTTTCTTCGTTCACCCCTCCTACATTCTCTTTCTTAATCTTACTCATTTTGCTCACATCAGCCTTGCATTCTTTTCGAATCTCAACTTTTTTCACGTCTCAGAGATTTCTGTAAATAAATAAATATCATATGTCGAAACGTGTTTATTTATTAAATAGTGGTTTTAAACAAAATAATTCATTACGCACTAAAAATATTTGTAAAATCACAAAAAAAAACTATTTGTACTTCAAGTGTTGAACATTGTTATAACTAAAACTACGATGCATATGTTTTATGTTTTAAAAAACAACACGTAAACCTCTAAAATTAGTTTTAGTTTCTCTTACACAATTAAAATTTTTGACGAATAGGAGGTATCTTCCTATTGAGGACGGTATGTAATGTGTAGATGTGTTTTGTTTTTGAAATCCTTCGTTACCACAGAGCAAATAATACATAAAGATGCCCTACCACGCAAGGGGAGAAACCAAAAGAAGTGGGGACGAGGGGCGAGCCAGTTTAAATAAAACATCAAATACGTAAAAAGGTTCGGCTTGTTTTCAAAAACCTTTTTTTTTTAAGTATTTAGTTTGACCCTTTTATAAATGTTTTTTAATTGCGTACCGCAGTCAAAATCACTCGAAACAAACGTGGACGACAGTAAACTTTGCCAAAACGGGTAACACGTGACCTTTGTCTTCAGCCGACGAAATAGTACGTCAGGGCAACTCTATTAATTCTAAAGTCAGTGATCGTTACAGAATTTGAATGACACTAATGCATATTGAAGATTGCTTCTCAATATGCATTATACCTTGATATTATATGTTTCACGCGCGCATTTCACCAGCATAATTAAAAAATAATTGATTTCTGCAATAACACAATACATTTCAATTGTTATTTTATCTTTGAGTATCTATACATACATTTTGAATGTCTGTGACTTTCTTTTTTCTCTTTATATCAGAAAGAAATGCTGATTGCAAGTAACATCAGCATGTTTGTAACACAAAGAGAGTCCTCGCTCGGCTTGCCAATATGCGAGTCGGCATACTGTTCCCTTGACCCGACCAACCGGTTCTAGCTCTGTCCATCTTTCTTACTCGACCTCCTTCTCTCTCTCCTTGCCCACAGAGGTAGGTACTTCTTCTTGTTAGCTGATCATCCCATTTGGTAGATGCTCCATTTATGCTATTTAGCTGCAGCGATTTCTAGGATAATGACGGATCTGATTTCCAAGAATGCTCCACTTACTGGTGCGAGATTTCATATCTTCAAATATAATGTGGCAAACAAATATACTGATTACTTCACATGTTGAGAAACGCATACCTACGAGTGGATCATATCATTTATTTAAATCAGGAAATAAACCAAAAAAATTACTTACTTTTTTTAAACGATCAGGTATGTCCTCGGTACAAAAGATTTGATTAAGATCTACATGGCTCTCTGCCAATCACTATTAAAATATGGAATTATCGGATGGGGCAGTGGTAATGATAACATTCATAAATCACTCATTAGAATACCAAAAGCCATCATGACAATTATACTTAAAGTCCCCGTAAGAAGAAAGAAGAGAGACGTCCGAGAGTTATTATTTATTAATTCAAAATAATGATAGTATTATTACGCAGTACGATAAACATAATGTTTTTAAATAGAAAAATATTTATTAAATATTTTATAAATTTACGTAGGCTTAGCATTTATCAAAATATAATCAGAAATATTACTTCTTCTGACCGTCCCATTGAAAGTTTTATAAAATATTTAAAATACGAATATGATTTTTAAAGTAGAGAAAAGTATTTTTAATCCTCTATCGTTGCGTTTTTGTAAATAAACGTAACCAAAGATTTGTAATCCGCATTACAAAAAAAAACATTAAAGTTACGTACTGTTCATAAAAAAATTAAACTACACACTGTTCTTTTTTTAAGTTTATCTCATCGACAAGTTACAGAAAAACCTTCACAGCATTTTTTAAGGATATTCAACTTTTCAAATGTTTTTGTAAAACATGCGTAGAACGGTCAGAAATGTGTAATATTTCTGATTATATTTTGATAAATGCTAAGCCCATGCAAATTTAAAAAAAAGTAACATATATTTTTATCTTTAAAAACACCATGTTTATCGTATTGCACAATAATATTACAATTATTTTGAATTAATAAATAATAACCCTCCAACGTCATCTGATTGTGTGCACAAAATTTGCTTAAAATCGTATAATATTATTTAATATTTTAACATCGTTCCAGGGTGGAAAATTCTTTTATAATCAATAGGGAGACTGAAACGTTGCTTTAAACGGCTTTAGCCATGTTTGGTGACCAGATTTGAATAGCCGGGTACTTCCTCATCTTTCTCCACCCCAATTCCTTCCGCTCCTCACTATCTTCAACGTCACAATATGCCCAATGTGACTCTTATGAGATACTAAAGTAAAAATAAAAGTCCCTCCCCTATTTCAGTCTCACAACAGTACCCAATTAGCAGTAGCGTGCAGTCTATAATGGCTGAAAAGTTGTGCCTACCCTAATAAAAACGACTCGTAAGAAGAAACTATAGAAAAATCAAAGAGGCTTTTTTCATGATTTTAGTAAGGAACTTGTACGCTCATTTATTCAGTTGGCCATTACAATTAGCGGAAAATGATAATAAAATAGACATTTTCATGCACAATAATTCATACCCGAGCTTGAAAAACTACACACACCATGGTCTCATAAAAAACTACATCACCATTGATCATAAAACAATGCACGCCACTGCCAATTGGGTATGGCACAATTCTACTAGCTCCGGGCAGTTGAAACTCTCTAGTATAATCTAATCCTTGTGCTTTTACGCACAAGAGTTGTTTAAATTCATATTTTTCAATGAAAGTGTAGTGCAATTAAAAAAACTTTAAAAATATATATATATATATTATACTCAGTGATTCAGTAAAATCCTAAAAAATCCTTTTTAGGATTTTCTAAAGCTCCGTCAGGATTTGAATAAAAAGTTTAGAACCTTGAACAAAGCCTAATAGTAAAACTAGTTCATAATAAACACACATAATTAGTTAAAATATTCATTGAATGATTCAAAATAAAGCCGTCAGTGCAAACAATTACCGTGAAGATATGAGATAGCGGAATCTTAATTTTCAATTTAAACCAATATACTACAAAAAAATCTGTCTACGAATTTGCGTAAATAGGTCAGCAATCATGTTCTCGAGTTACGACGGGTTGTTCCACATTTGTCACTTGGCTGAGTCCTTTGTTTTAATCGGGCGCAGACACTCCAGCTAACTTATCTAGTATTTACCAACTGGTTTCTGCCTGAATTGAACATTTTGGCAATTTTTTTATTCGTGCGAATAGATTAACATGCTTGATTAAGGGGGAGAGGGACGTCGGAGGGGGACTATTTATTATTTATGATAATATTATTACGCAATACGATAAACACAATGTTTTTAAGGAGAAAGACTTTTATTACGTATTTCTTAAATTTACTAATTGTTTTTGTGCTTAATTTGTAGAACTCCATTTAAATTTTAAATCAATGTAAATCAAATTTCATAATGTTATTATTAAGTTCTGCGAGTATTTTTCCGTTTCATTATTTTATTTTCCGGTTTTGCAGCCCTTATAAGATCCAGGGTGGCTGGAATGAGGGAAAGAATAAACAGCTCCAGGAATATCCTCATCATGGAAGCCCGCCTCAGTCCAGCCTCCAGCATCGACGCATACTGGACAAATATATTGGCCCCTCACAATATAAATGCCGCAGCACCCTTAAGGAGTTATCTTACTCTTATTTAGTTAAATTATTATTTTTCTTTATTTATTTATTTTTACGATGTATGTATATATTTTGTATATTTTTTATAACTATTGAATGTATATTGTTGTATGGAATGTGTGGGACTGCACTAACCTCCCCACATACCGGAATAAACATTTATTTATTTTAATTTATTTATTATTGTGACAGCTATTTCGGCGTTTAAGGCAATTTTCATAGGCAGCTTGAAAATAGCCTTAAACGCCGGAAACAGCTGTCACAATAATAACAACCAAAAATACTTTCAGAATTTAATAATAACATTATTGAATTTGATTTACATTAAAGTTGGTTGTTTACAGGTGAAAATATAATAAAAACAGTAATTATTAAATGGAACACTAGTATATATTGATTAACTTGGCGGGTTTGCGATAAGCCGACGTAGCTCAACGGTAGAGCATCTAACCGGACATTAGAAGGGTGCGGGTTCGAGTCCTGCCGGCGACATTTATCTTTGCTCGGAAGGTTTTTTCAATTTGGATGAGTGTTTTAGATTAATAATTATTGTTTATAAAAATAATAATTGTTACCCTTTGCGCTATGCACAAAAATCTTGTCTTAAGTTTTTAAGAACTTTAAGTTTATCAATTAATAAATATTTGACAAGTCAAAGCAATTTTCACCAATAAAATGTAGACATAATTTGTCTCGACGCCATCTATTTGAGGATTTAGCCGTTACAAGCCTCTCTCATATTAATAAAGTTGGTTGTTTACAGGTGAAAATATAATAAAAACAGTAATTATTAAAATGGAACACTAGTATATATTGATTAACTTGGCGGGTTTGCGATAAGCCGACGTAGCTCAACGGTAGAGCATCTAACCGGACATTAGAAGGGTGCGGGTTCGAGTCCTGCCGGCGACATTTATCTTTGCTCGGAAGGTTTTTTTCAATTTGGATGAGTGTTTTAGATTAATAATTATTGTTTATAAAAAAAAAAAAATCTTAAATTTACATACGCTCAGTATTTATCAAAATCGAATCAAAAATATTACCCTTTTCTGACCGTCCCACCTGTGGCGTGCATTTAATATTTGAAAATGGTCATTTTATTATGATTCTTTGCTGATTTTTTTTTTTTTTCATGAATACCGCACAAGAGTCTCAACTGCTCCCAACCGTCTGGATCCAGTGAAACTATGGCATCCCCAATAGGAAAATGTTGTGAGGCTGAAGGTATAGGGGAGGGGAAGGAGAAGAGGCAGAGGGAGGTGGGGAAATGCCTGACTATTCAGGTCTGGTCACCAAACACGGCTAAAAGCCATTTCAAGCAACGTTTCAATTCTGAATGGTGGTCTTTCACCAGGGCGATACTGAGAGTATCTTCCACTCTGGAACGTGCACAAATATACTACACATTATTTTTTAATTAATTAATTGTGAAACAGGACAAATTAATTAAACATAAATTAGATGCGAACGCCGGGATTTGAACTCGCGACCTTCCGATTCGTAGTCGAGAGCCTTACCCCTCGACCATGGAGGCTGATAGTTATGGCCAACTGAATAAATTAGAGTAGAAGTTCCTAACCAAATTCATGGAAAAAATGCGTTTTATACAGAAATTTATCTAATTTTTTTTTAAATATTCTACATCTTTTTCATGTGGTTTATTTATCTAAGGGTAGGCACCGCTTTTCAGCCTTTACAGACTGCACGCCACTGCGTCCTACGTATGTTTTACAAAATATTTTCCACAGCTCAATTTATTAAAAAAATTATTTTATGCATTGAACAAGACAATTTTAACAAATCTCAAATGAAATATGAAACCGATAAAATGACAGAAAATGAAAAGTTATCTGTTGCATCTGGGAATCGAACACAGGACCTCTGTCTTACCGGTACAACGCTCTAATCACTGAGCTAATGAGACCTTATTTTTTTGCCTCATTTTTATTGATATCATACCTAAATATTAAGACTTACCAATATTAATATTAATATCCACATTATTGACTGCTATATTTTTATATGATTGCAAGGGGGTGATATATACCTTTTCATTTTTATTTTCCGTGTCTTTTTCGATTTCATATTTCCTTTGAATTTTGTTAATATTATCTTCTTCAATGGGGTTTATAAACTTCAAGTTATTCCAATAAAACGAAAAAAAATTTAAGGCTTTTTTTCTATCAAAATCCGAGAAGACATTTTAAAAAAGAATAGGGTCTAGTTAATTTTTTTCATAAATAACTTAACTGTTTTTTTTTAATGCGAATTATAATTACACATTGGTTTGAATCGTTTAAACTAACGTTTCAGCAAAGGATTGCAATTTTCTTCTCAAATTTTAAAAATAATGTTCATATGATTTAATAAAACATTCGCTGGACGCTTAGAAAAGTCACATTTCAAATTTGATCTTAATAAATGTAAAAGCCCGTGTAAATTTTTAAAATACGTAATACTTTTTTCTTTATTACAGAATCAAATTATTATTATTACGAATTAAATCCCTCTCCACCTTAAAAAAATTACGTCACCAAATACATAAATACAAAGATCCAGATTTAAGTCATGTTACTTAGTAATTCCTATTTTACACGCGAGGTGTTTCGCGGAGACCTCTGATCAGACTTTTTCGAGGCGAAGGAACCCGAGTGCTACTCTCTTCCTTCACGTAACGTGGAGTTGTTGCTTGGATCACTATAGGTTGTACTGTGGCTTGTGGTTGGGATCACCCTCTGTATAATAATAGTTCGCCTTGGTTTCTTTGACTCAAGCGCAAAAAAATTACACCTGATATAATATTATCCTTACAACTCATCGACGAACTACGAGTATATCGCGATGAATACACCTACATTTTTTGTACAAATGTTCCTGTTTTGTTCTGTATGTAAAAAGCCTTGCGGGCATTTCTTAAAAAAACACCAAACCATGCGTTTAGAAACGTGCCGTGATTATTGATAAAATTGATTGAAGTATTTGGTTCGTGCCCTTGCAAAAAATATCCGATTATTTTAATATTGTTTCGCTATTTCTCAGTACGTTGAAATATACTAACAAACTATATTAAAATATGTTTACATACACCTAGTGGTCAAGTTGAACAATATGAAACATGCCTATGTTTTTCTGCCCATAAGAGCTACATTGTAATCTCTCTCTCTGTTATATGCGTTGTTTGTTTGAAAGAGGGAAAGATTACAACAAAGCTATAAATTGTTTTCCTTTGGGTACCATCGGTCAAGGACTGAGAAAAATATTAATGAGTATTGTAAAAAACATACATATGCTATGTACTCGTACATAAACCGTGAGCATCTCGTACAACGAAAAATGGCCAAAAGATCCCTATCCGTTGGCAGACTAACGACCATTCTTCTCAACTTTTAGAATTATCAATCTGAGGCACCGATCAGCCAAATGTTTTGTTGAGCATTCATTCTGTTTCCAATTATATTTTATTCTAAATTGTTTTCGAAGATGCCCACCCACTTTCGTAGACTATAAAATAGTGCCCCCCACTTTCATAGACGTACATTTGACATTTGATGTTTCTCTTTCGTGAAAAATAAGACAAAAAGTTGCTTACAATAAGCGAAAAAAGTTAGGTTTTCTTCAGTTTTATTTTAAACGTACAAAAATATGTTTTGACATTCGAAAACGGAAATAAATCATTGCCATTCAACATTAGAATCACGATACATCGCGAACTAATAATGACGTTTGACATTTAACTGACATTTGTTTTCCCTGTTGACACTTTTTATAACTAGTCTTCTGTTGAGCGGAACTTAACACACAAAAATCGATAACCTAAATTGATCGTCAATTTGATCGAGAGTTTCGTTAAGTAGAGCGTATCTGTGCATTTGAACAATGTTGAGTCGAAATTTTAGCTCAACAGTTTCTCAGTGGGGTTGGGAAGAACGTCCGTAAGACTTAAGTCCAATAGACACAAACTCGCAGCTTCACAGGTCAGAATATATCTTTTACGTACCTGGAAGAAAATACACTTTGATTTTTAAATATTCTAACTTGCGGTCATACTGAATTCATGCAAAAATTCTCAATCTGCCAAAAATGTACCTACTTAATATTCATCTTTATTGAATATACAAAAATGATTATACATTTTATTGCGGTCGCAACAGACAATATCTAGTACTAACTTTGAATTCGGAACAACCACACCCTTCATGTTTTTGTTGTTACCTACGTACTAATTTGGAAAATTGATAAGGTTCCTCTATTATTTGTTTCGCACATTAATATGGAATATGTGGGACTTATATGGAATGTGTGGGACTGCACTAACCTCCCCACATACCGGAATAAACATTTATTATTATTATTAAACATTCAAATAATGTTAAAAGGTGTGGAAGACAAAACCACTGTGCTTTCCTCACCTCGGTGCTGATTAATTGATTTTGAAGGATCGTCTTGCCGTCTTTGGGTATGCTAAAATTCGATTGTTTAGAATTTTTTTTAAAGTCGCAAGTCCATATTGTTAAATCCAATCCAGCAGGTAGGCAACCCTTTGATGTTTAGCTAATAATGAAGGAGGGCAAATTAATTTACATAGATAAACACTATATTATTTAAGAATTATCCGATAATGTTATTATTTCCTATCTACTGCCCGTGGGATGACAAAATTATTTGTACAAATATTACAAACACTGCAAAATAGAAAAAGCGCCCACTCCAGGCCAGAACTCCCCGAGGTCACTCAGTAATTGCCTACTTTCTGCCTTCACTGCCAAACGGCAAACACTGACTTGGCCATGTTCATAATGAAGATGAAATACTATTATTGATTCATGGAGATTCGTCACTTCAGTACAATTGTAGAATTTGTCACGTTCGACCCATATTTAAAAAAAATTCTGTTTTTACTTATGAGAATTTTTTCTTGATTCTTACTATTATTCAGAGTTGTAGATACTTTCAGTATCGCCCTGGTGAAAGACCACCATTCAGAATCAAAACTTTGTTTGAAATAGTTTTTGCCATGTTTGGTGCCCAGATCTGAATAGCCAAGTACTTCCCCACCTTCATCTTCCCAAAATCCTTCCTCTCCCCACTACCTTCAGCCTCACAATATAATTGGGGATGCCATAGTTTCTTTGACTCCAGATTGTTGGGAGCAGTTGGGACTCCTGTGCAGTACTCACATAATTTTTGTTTTTAAATATTCAATGAATCTTTGCGATTATCCTGCCAAACTCTTCCCGTCATCGGCCAACTAGAAGAAAAAAAATGATACCTTGAACACATCTGTATGTAGCACTCACTGCCCCTTAGCATTAGTCTAATGAATCCGATTTCTTACAATTCAACTATTCAAAAGCCATTTCTTATTGCTCAGTTCCTCAGTTCCTTGGTACTGGTAAGTCCACAATATATTTTCAGCATTTGTGAGCTTTATATTAGAGCTGGCTGTGAATAGACACACTCTTAAATTACTCTGAAATTAGTGTGAATTGAATAATTATTAGAAATACTTTCAACAGTTGTCTGCAACCTCTATGATTCACCAATAAAACAAATCTGTAGTGTAGACACAGCATCTCGTTCTGCACTCTTTGTTT
The DNA here is from genome assembly GCA_022606495.2 of Halesus radiatus. NCBI lineage: Eukaryota > Metazoa > Arthropoda > Insecta > Trichoptera > Limnephilidae > Halesus > Halesus radiatus. The sequence goes on along the minus strand of JAHDVE020010778.1, from coordinate 15,784 downwards.
TTAATATTCTTTTATGTTTTGTTTATGTGATCCAAGTTTTTATTTCGTGGGTTGACAGTTGTGATCTTCGAACAATGCGACCCAGGGGTCCAGATAAATTAAATTTCTCAATTAAACCGCTTATGGTTGTGCGTTGAGTTGTATAGGAAATATTCAAGGTGCTGTGATAGACAAGGGAATATTATAGTACTCACTAACAATTTTTTTAACGTCAAATCTAGTATGGGTGTGGTTAAATTTTGTGTTTTCATTACATCTATCAGAAATGTCAGATCATAAAATTTGACCAACTTTTAACATCTTAACAGAAACTCACAAATGGGGAACTCTAGCGTCATCAAAATATCACAAAACTTTGGTTGAGAATCATTTAATTTGGCTAAATTGGCAGAATCGGTCAAAATAAATTACACCGTAAGGAAAAGAAAGATGCCTTTATTGACCAATATATAGATAAAATTAGGAAAAACAAGTCATAATTAAAAGATATTAGTGGAATTCAATTTTCTTCTGAATAACCAAAGAAAGCGTTGATAAACATCATCGGATCTACTGCAAATATTCAAAAAAATTTGCCCATTTGTCTCCATTTTGTAGACCAATAATGGACTTAACTTCAAAACCAGAGTTTCTTTGCTTTCCCTGAATCCTTCACACTCCCAAAGTCGAACATCTGTTTGCTTCTCCTTGTTTAAAGATGTACAACAACCAGCTGTTCCTTATATAATTGCTGACCAAATGGTTTTTTGCGTGGTCTCTATTTGGATATCGCGAAATAACACGGGTCAGAATATATGTCTATAAATCTGCATTTTATAGCCCAGCACAAACAGTATCACATTCAGCAGATCTGCAAGTGGATCTTATTCTGCACCTACTTGACGATTGCGAAAATTGATTTAAAAGTCATAAAGTGGCTGAGGCGAAAAGGCGTCGTTGAAAATAGCACTGATTTAATGGAATTACGTGTGTGATATGTCATCTGGTTATGTCCCAGTCTTGCAAGCTCGTTCTTCCTACGTAGGATCAACGGATCAGAGAGGGAGCAGAAAGTTTAAATTAAAAAATCGCTTTAAAAATACGTGCTGCTAAAAGAGCTATAATCATCAAACATATTTAAAACTGGGTCATGCAATAATTAATCTAGTTGTGTTATTTATAAGTGTTCACTAGTTTGTACACTATTACTTTTCCACTTAACACCTCCATGCTGTGATTTCTGTTAAAAAGTATTTTGATAGGCTGTAATGGAAATGAGATATATATGTGTAGGATTTCAGATGAACAGCATAAATTTAAGGTGAACGATGCAGCGTTAATATATTATTCACTTACTTTTTTTTTATTGCACGACAGACTACTCATCCATTTATGGTACAAGATTTCTAATTTTAACTGTTAGAAGATTAACAAAAAGTTTTTAGGTTATACAAAAAAAATTAAATATATCTTCTGTTTAAGAAATATCATTCAATACCACCATTCATCTTGTCGTGCTATGCTGTGCCAGAACATCTGCTCTGCCATGCGGTATCTTGAAGTCGTGACGACGATTACGGCTGAATTTTTCAGGCACGTATACGATCGAAAGTATACAACAAAGTATTATTCTAATGTTAAAAATTGCAATCAAAGTGAAGAGGTTGTGAACAGTAGATTTGTTAAAACCGGAAGAATGTAATTAAGTAATAATTTATTCGTATATAAATAAAGGTCAAAGTAACAAAAACTATGAACCTGGAATAATGTAGCTTATAGTGATGTAGCACAAAGTTTGAAAATAGTTCAGGAAAACTTGAATCGATGTGGGTTGTTTGATCAACCGTCTTGAATAACAATTATCTTATTCAAATTTGATCCAGCGCTGACGGGTCGACAACCGAGAAGAGTTGGCGTTGATCAACAATGTCAAATGTGAATGGGTTTCAAACACCTGGGTCTAATGAGCCTAGTCTGATGTTCAACGTATACTTGTTCAAAAAAAATTGATGGGGAGATGAGAGGTAATGAAGATTTTAGTATCCAATGATTGGTAAAAAAAAACACTAAAACTAGCCTTATTATTTTCGTTATCAAATAGCAAAATTGACATTTTATTTCGCGAGAATTTATCCAGACACTAAGTAGGACAATATACTATGACAGAAATATCTCCAATTTTAACAAAGCTCTTTAAAATGTTCCTGAAATGTGGCTCTGTGCACTCTGGTTGGAAAAAAGCGGCCATTCATGCCATACCTAAGAAAGATGACCGCTCCAACCCGGCCAACTACCGCCTCATAGCGATTGTTGACATTTGTCACATGAGAACGGGTCGCTTCTATGACTCGTTCTTGTGTTCAACAGCTCGGCTCACGAATGATCTGCCGGCCTCTGTGTTTCCTCTCTCCCTACAATATGGGTTTATTCAAGACCTGAGTTCACTCCTTCCTATCCTCTTAAAGACCCTTCACACAGCATCCCCAAAGATTATATATGGCCTTGAGAGATATATATATATATATAAATTGATTATATAATCTATGATAGTTCATATCCCAATTCAACTCTGGGCACCCACACAAGAGAGCAACACATCATCCAACTAATTGTTTTCAGTTTACTGATTTTACTCTTAACCAATATAATTACAAGTGACTAGAAGTCTACTGGGATTAAGTGTGTCTGATGACAACTTCAACCATTAATTTGTTGATTTGTTCTGTAATCAGGTTTGGTTTTATAAAAAACGATATAAGTCATTTATTAATGTTGTTAGTTATTAACATTCAAACAAGTAGCAGAAAGTGCATCAATATTGAATTACAAAATAGACCACTTGTGGAACAAAGCAGATCTTTACATCAAGGGGCCGCAATTTCAAACACTATTGTATACTTCAATGTATTATTGAATTTTAACAGCTCGTTCCAGATTGGTGGTGTTATCTGAATCGTCTTTCTGAGAGACTACCATCCCGTATTGAAGAGTTGCTTAAAATTACTTTAGAGTTGTTCAGTGGTCACATATATCTAGATTGTTAATTCTGCTTTCCTTTCCCCTCTCAAACTTTTTTGTAATGGCTTCATGCAGTTAGAATTCTTGGGCTTATCATGTAAAAAAAGTTATAAAAGATCTATAAAATATACGACGTACGTTTTCAAATAATTTGAACATTTTTACGGTCGATTGGTTTTAAATTATTGCGTATTTCGTAACTGAACTTAAAAATTTTCAGCACTAAAAGGCTTTAGGTAAAGGTAATCATAATTAATATAATTTGTGTTGTTAATATTTATTTAAAAAATTTAATTGGTGTTCCGCAAGGATCTGGTTTGCACCCATTATAATATCAGTCGCATCTGTTTGTGACCTTACTAATGTATATGTATATAATTATAAAATCTTAATTTAGAACTGTTCAGCTCTACAATTAAATACAATTAGTTCATATCTTCAATATATCAATTACAATTAACAATGCTAATCAGTGCTGTCGTTGCCTGGGTCATTCACGCTAATCGGAAGATGGCCGCAATGGAGTATGCATTCTGAATATTCGCATTTGTTTATATAGTATGTGTCAGCAAGTCAATTGTCTGCAGTTATTAATGAGAACTTAACAGAGAACAATGGCATTATTAACTCTCAATTTGAATCAACGTTTTCTCAAGTGAACACTTAGATTATTTTGAGTCTTGGAATTTTCTATCATTAACTACTACCTACTAGTTTTCCATCAGAACCGTAACATTCTTTAGGCTTACATATTCTTCTGTTCTTTTTTGTGTTGCCTGTCTTCTTCACTTCTGAGTTCTAACAGTTCTAAACAAAATTGTTCATTTCAGTTGATTTTTTTTTTAAGAATGCAATTTTTAATCTTTTTTGTTGTACGTAATTCGTGGAGTTCCAATTAATTTTTTTTTTTTCTAAAATAAAGTAAGTATAATTAAATCATTTTATTATTAAGTTCTGCAAGAATTTTACTTTTTACTACTGTGACAGCTGTTTCGACGTTTAAATTCGTTTTCTAACTGCGGCTAGGACACATTGCCTCGACTTACTTATATGGTTTTATTTACCCCTACCCGATTTGACAACTGTTTTAGAATGACGTGAATGTTTGTGGTAAATCCGTGAAATATTTCAAATAAATGTATTAATTAGATTTTGTGAAAATACTAAGAAGTGGTAAATAGATCATCTTTCATATTTTATTTACTAACGTTATATTACGATTATTAAATCATTATTAGTTTTACGTTAACGTAATGCCCCACAAGAATCCTAGTTACTCTTAGTAGTCTCGGATTCATCTTTCATTTTGAGAGTTGTTAAAACTGTCTTCAACGGTTAAAAATTAACTATGTATAATATCCATTTCAAGTTTTTTTCTATTTGTACAAGTTATGCTCGTACTATCGCTTTTGGACTATTGTGATCGACATAAAAAGGCGGAGATGAAAAAGATCAGTGCATTTGTTTGGGTATATTTCTGCAACATACTACGTACGAGAAGTCCACCTAATGCCTTTGTTTGATAGGAGGAGTATGTGGAAAGGAAATATTACATTTTTATAATAAAGATACGATGATGCGGGCGGATGTCTTGCATACAAACTCGGAAATACGGGCGCTTGCTTATTGGAGAAACTTTGCAACGGTAAATCGAAATATGGAGAAAATTTTCTGCTCAAATATTGAATGGTAATGTATTCTTAAATTATTATATTGGTGAATACTGTAGAGCAAGCAGCGGAGGCAACGAACTCAACCACTCGTGTAGAGCCAATAATTATGAAGTTGAATCGCCTAAATAATATTTTAATTTTGGAATATAGGAAGATCAAAGATCTTGTGGTAATTTGGGTAAATTAAATTATCCAATAGATTATTCAATAACACCTCTATAGACACAACGCGACTAAAATATCTTATTGCTTAACAGTACTAATGACCCAACGACACCAGAATGAAAATTCAATTTAAGATACCTAATTATTTGATATAAGTATTTTTGAAGATACACTCTCCCACTTAGCGCGTTAGCAGACTGATGCCGGGTGCCGCGTCACCGGATTGTAACCGGGCGGTTATTGCCGGGCTGTTTTCGCTAAAGATATCATGTTTCCTCTGTATTGTGTACTGTACGAGTCGATTGTGTGTTCGCACCTAAATTCGAATGCATACGATGGAATATTTCTGACAGAATTAATGAAAAAACTGCGTGCATGAGAATACCGATCCCTCCCGACGAGAAACTAGTTACAAATAAATCAACGTAAGCTTCAAATCATATCGTATTAAATTATCTCATATTAATTGATAAATTTAATAATTTTAACTTTAATTCTTCTGTGTGATTGTTATAATTTATTTTCATATATTTTTTAACAGGTTTATTAATAGAAATAATGCCGCCTTATCATTTTGAATAAGAACTTATATTTTTAAGCAGTTGTTTATCAAATTGATTGCCATTTTATCAGCACGCGGACCACTGATTTTTGAAAGCGGAACGTATTCCCGCTGAATACCGGGCCCGACGCTAGCTATACCAGCAGTTTACTTTTCATCGGGACGGCCCCGGTGTAGCTCTACCCTACGTATATTGCCATACAAATCAACACCGGCCGTGATAAACCGTCCGGTAACCGACTGCAGTCTGCTAGCGCGCTTAGGCCGCTCCCTGACGGTCCGGTAGGGAGTCGACCGGGTGCAGCAATATATTTAGACATTTCTTCATCCTCTTCACATGTATAACAGCTATTGGTATTTTCCACTCCCAACAGTTGCAATTGTCTCCAGTATCCAGTTAATAGTCGTCTTACTAGCCCCATCATCGAGATTCTATTAATTGTGTTTGTGTTTAATTCGTAGAACTCCATTAAATTTTTTTTTAAATTTAATATAAATCAAATTTAATAATGTTATTATTAAGTTCTGCAAGTATTTTAGTTGTTATTATTGTGACAGCTGTTTCGGCGTTTAAGGCCATTTTCAAACTGTCTACTAATAATAACAACTAAAAATACTCGCAGAACTTAATAATAACATTATTATATTTGATTTACATTAAATTTAAAAAAAAAATAAAAAATCGAGATTCTTTTCACACGGTGTAAGTTTTTTTTCCTCAATAAATACAGATTAAACTTTATTATATCTGTGGTGTCCTTCAGTAAATAATAATACAGATGCAAAATTAATGCATGATTAAAAATAAAAATCCTTCAAAAGACGTAATTAAGTCCTCATGCCTCCTTTATAGCAAACGTTTCGTTGTCACTGAAATTTGATCTTGAACTTGAAAATACAGCAAACCGGATTTGAGTAATGGCGGTCAGACTATTTTTGGCGACTTGATTAGCAATTAAAACATCTCAGTTTGTAAGTTTTACGATCTGTTATATTGTATTAACGATGGCATTATAATTCGGCTTATTATTAAAATGTCCAACATTAAATAATTTACGTCGGAAATATTCTAAATTTCATCCATTTTATTAGAAACATGATAGACAAATGAAACGACATCTCAATAATTTTACCAACGATGGGTATAAAGAATAGTATTCTTCAAAATTCTGTACAATTAATTCTAAACGATATTTAAAAGTTTAATCATTGAAGAAGATAATATTAACACATCCCAAAATGAACCACGAATCCGAAAAAACAACAGAAATTAAAAAGATTTCAGTCGCATCTGGGACTGAGCCTTCTAAGGAGTAACCGCTTAACCAATAAGCTAATGAGACCAGTTCAATTTACACCATTTACACCGATATCATACTTCAAGTTCAAGACTTGTTAATATTATCCTTCATTTTTATAAATCCCATATTATTGGCTGCTATCCTTATGATGATTGTAAGTTTGGGATAGGTAGAGGTCCAAAGTCTCATTAGCTAAGTTGGTTAAGCGGTTACCCCGGATAGGTAGGGGTCCTGGGTTCGAGTCTCACATGCGACTGAAATCTTTTTAATTTCTGTTGTTTTTTCGGTTTCGTGGTTCATTTTGGGATGTGTTAATATTATCTTCTTCAATGATTAAATATTACAATGAGGTTTACAAACTTCAATAAGTTATAAAAAATAAATTGCATATTTAAAAGGCATATTAATTCTCGTTTAAAAAAAATTCATTGACCAAGTTTATCGATTACAATTATCGGTAAATTAAAAGGCCATATTCATCGATGTTCATATTATAAATATGTATTAATCTCTCTCGTACAAGCTAGATTATGTCAGGATAAAGTAAGTATTGTGCGCTTGAGCTACATTTGAACTTAGTGATCGCTCAGAATGATTGGCGAAAGCGGACGTTAGCCATGACATGGACAATTTAAAGCATTTTTAGATACTGAAACAAAGGGTAATTTCTAATCTGTGTTGCGATTTTTTCTGCCTGTTCGACGGGCATCATCGGTCGACAGGGTTATATTACCGCCGTAAAGTTATATTACGTCATTCTAATTTAATGCAACGTACGACCGGCGACCGTTTTCACGACATTATCTCAAACCGCGCGGGTCCTAATGAAGTAAGCAACAATGCCAAATATCTGTGTGAGAATGAATAGCTTGGAGGTTTTTTCTCCTAATAAACTGGACCTAAATTAAAGAAAGTCTCACGTACACCTGCCCTACAAGTACAGCCAACTACTCTCCAGAGATCCTGAACCACGGCCAACGGAACTCATTGGGAACAGAATCACATATAACATAAACAAACGAAGATATTGCATCGACGTGTGCCGACTGTCGCTGAACTACGACCAAACTGCACGAACTATTGAAGTGGCGAAATCAAAGAAGAAACAAAGGTGGAGTACCACTGTGCGTATCTGTAATTTATGGGTGAACGAAGTTGGCGACGCTTCCGTGCGCGCGGTTTCATACTAATAATGGTTCAAGGTCATCGACAAATGAAGCCTATATCGATGTTCATGGCCCATCTCCCTTCCGTCTATTATTTATGAACAGAATTCATCCATATCTTTTCTCTAGCACCAAAATACTTTTCTGTGGAGTGACGTGATTTGTTATCCGGCCTCAGTGCAATAGGTGGGCGTAGTTTTATTGCTGCTAAGTGGATGTTTGGTTGTTCCGCGGTGAGGAATAAAGAATAACTCAGTACCTACCTGGCATTATTACAACTGGGTGTTGTGCCGAAATTACCCATTATGTCCGACACGATCGAGTAGGTAAATCAGATGACATTCTTATCTGGTGGATCGAAGACTTCACTACTGTAAAAATTTGGGTTAACGCTGATAATTAATTTCTTAATATTGTGCTTTGTACTCACCACCGTAATAATAATAATAATAATAATCGGATGATTTTTATAGCGCCGCTTTTGTGAGAAATCACCTCAGGGGTCACTAATAGTCTTAAGTGAATGAACGACAAAGCTGGCAACTGTGGCTATGAAAGTTTGTTGAAGCACTTTGTTAAATGGTATTTTATCTGGATTTTTTTAGTTTTTTTAAACTCAAACGCTTTTCTTTGAAAATAATATTATTTTACAAATGTTTCCAATTTCTATCAATTAAAACATAAAAACAAAACAAAAAAACTGCAGAACCCCAACTGAAAATATATAAATAAAAAACAAGTGATACAATTATTCTCTTTATGCCCCCTGTAAACATAATTTTAAAGAGCTGTATTCATATTTTACTCGAGAATCGTCCCAGGAACTCTCTGGCCCACGTTCGACATTGATACATTGCTAACAATCATTTAATTTTGAATATTTTTCAAATTTTAGCATTGAATTATTACGTCTCTGTTCAAAATAATATTTATCATCCTACCTCGCCTCCATATGCCAACAAATACCAAATGCCAAATACCAAATATCGTAATTCAAACAACGTTAAAAAGACTTGGTAGGTACTCTTCTTCTCTTGTATGGTATCTACGGAAATTCTGGGTGGCGCAGGTGGGATATTCAATGAAGAATGAATGTAGTCGTAGTCTTTCTGTGGATCATTCAATCTTAGATCATATGGTAGTATTTTTTTTACTAACTAAACTATATATCTATTTTCCATAATAGGTTTGGAGGATAGTACGATGCGTAAATCTATCCTAGCCATCGATATATCATATGAAGTCATTGCACACACTCCTGGCTTCATCCAAATTAATAAATCCACGCAATTAATATTATTGTTCTGATATTCAGAATTCTCTTGGTGCCCTGCAACACACGGGTTTTTTTAAAATCATGTAGGTATCAAAGCTTAAGTGAAATAGGAAACAGAAAAATAATCAGAAAATTAAAAGGTATCGGTCGTATCTGGGAATCGAACCCAGGCCTCTGTCTTACAGGGACAATATTCTTACCACTGAGCTAATAAGAACTAATTACTTTCCAACATTTTTATCCACATCATACTTCTATTTAAAAATTAGCAATTTTGTTTTCAATTAATTCCCATATTTTTGGCTGCAGCTATCTTTTGGTATGATTGCAAAGTTCTACCCGAATATATTTTCAATATATAGTGTATCGGACATACTTATCTTATTTTTGTGTATATGCGACACCTATTGACTTTTCTAAAGTGAATATTCAATTTATTGAAATACCTTATTGAAGTTTTCAACCCCTCGAGTATTTTTGTGAAAAAATGATATTTTTTCTTAAATATGGAACTTTTATATGACTATAAGAAGCGTGTTTTTTTCTCTTTCTAGCACAGTTTAAATCTTATACCTCACTATAATACAAAATGAGATAGATGACTTTTATAAGTCCGTGTCGGGCTGGGAGAAATATCTCCCAAAAACTCGACGACGGGTTAAACCTCATTAAATTATTTAATCATTGAAGATAATACTAACAAATCTCAAAACCAATTTAATGGGGCTGCTCCATAATGCGCGTTGGCGTTGCACAGGTAATATAATTTACAATTAATTCCCATCTGTACTTATTCTAAACTACCAATTCAAACCTTTCTGATTAATATTTGTCATATTTTTTGTAATTTTTATAACGGACATCTTATTTGTAAAATATGAATCTTTCTATGGATCGCTGAAAGCCATAGTAAAAAATCACCAGGAAATGTCGTAGTTGGATGCCCCTATAAACTGATAACCAATTATATAATCCGCTTTTTCAGCTTATGATTTTGCGGTGAATTATCTATTCGAGGATGAATAATGGATGAAAATTACTTTCTTCGTTTACTTGTATTTATCATAAACTATAATTATGTCATTAGGGTGCCATAATTGATTTGACAGCGAAAGTAACTATCTCCAAATAAAGAAACATTCATTTGAATATTTTATTTCATTCCAAACGTCTATTTTTTTTTTCAAAATATACCTAAATCATAAAGTTCTTAAGTACGTACCAACACGTGTTTTCCATTTTGAAAATATTCTACGCAAAAAACCTTCTTCTTTTGAATATGCAATCCGTTGCTAACCAGGGTGTTATATCTATGGGCTAACCTAAATAAAACATGTCGGGTTTAATGTTTTTCACACTAATTTTAAAACGTTACATCCACAGTTTTACATATTGAATTTCATCAAACTACTTTCTAAACCTTCCATCACTAATAAAAATTAACTGTGCTATTTTCAGCGAAACCGGTCCAGTGATTTTCGAGAACATCGAAGACAAACAAACAAACAAACAAAGAAACAAACAAACAAACAAACAAACAAACAAACAAACAAACAAACAAACAAACAAACAAACAAACAAACAAACAAACAAACAAACAAACAAACAAACAAACAAACAAACAAAAACAAACAAACAAACAAACAAACAAACAAACAAAACAAACAAACAAACAAACAAACAAACAAACAAACAAACAAACAAACAAACAAACAAACAAACAAACAAACAAACAAACAAACAAACAAACAAACAAACAAACAAACTTACATTGATTTTTACACATATAGATAGATGTTAATTATTATTCAAGAAATAAGATCCAATTTTGAATATATGGTTAGGTAATATATTGTTAAATATAGAGTTTCCCAAACTCTTGTTACCATAAAATTTATTTGTATGGGTATGGACTCGATTTTTTTCCCAAATTGAATCCACTGCCCGAACTCCGGGGATTTTTAATGTGTCATTTTAAATAACACGTACTATGCTTCGACGCCTAATATAAATACATTCATTTATATTCATTTTTTGTGGTTAAATTGTTCAATTATCAAATAAATAACATCGAAGGAATATCCCTCAGTGGTATTAATAGTGAAAACGGGGCATGGGGCAATAATTTATTGTCAAAACTTAAACAAAAGGGCCAAAGTTATAAAAAGAATCAACCGAAAAACTAGTAAAGCCATTCTGTTTATTTTATATTAATTGTCGTTTTGTCGTAGGAAAGGTGACAAATTGTGGAAATTTGTTTACCGTTTGCGGTTAGCAGAACCTTCAAGGCTACAATAAGTGTCTTATTTTTTTTTAATTAAAAAAACTGTTTACAGTGCTGATTTCTACACATTAAAATATAATAGAACATCGGTTAAACAATCACAAATAACACCGTTAGCAATCTGAAAATCAATACGAATTTTACAGTAAGGTTAAATTCGTCGACGATTGTTCCGAAATAATTAAGGTAATCATTGAATCTCATTATTCAAGTCACGCTTGATCTGCTCGTATCACGTCTCGTGTGGAGAATGATTTAAGATGGCATAAAAATCAATCAGCCTGGCACCTTGATGAGTGCATTCAAGTATGATGCCTCGTAATTTCGGCAATGTTGTGCTAATGTTGTGGCACTTCCGGTAGCAGTCGGAGCAATGAGGATTACATCACTTTGTACCAAACTAGGGCGAGTCGAAAGTTCTTACCATTTATTGTGACGTTATGATTTTATTTAAAAAGTCAAAATACCTTTTTGAGAAGACATTACCAAAGAACTTCGCAATTTTCTGAGTGGATGGGCACAGAGATTGGAATTCCACCTAATTCTATCTTTGCAAACACTCCTAGCATATATTGCATTCATCCACACTATAGAATAAGGGTTGAAATCGTATAAATTGGTTGATGAACCATGTGGAGGTGAACACTTCATACTTGGTCATAAGGAACTGAAGAGAGATAGCAGGAGACTGGCAGAAGTGGATTTGTGTTTCCTACAGGTGAACAGTTCTCTCCAAAGCTTGTAGAGGAGTAATACGACAGGTATTGGTATGGTATGATAGCTCAGTTGGCAAGCACAGTTCCGGGCGCACCAATATCCGTTTTCAGTCAATATTTATTTAAAAAATATTATTTTGTCAATCATGGTGAACATAGATGTTAACCAAAACAAATTATGCATTTTTTTCTAGACCCTAATTGAATAAATTCGGAAGGACCTTGACAGCAGTCTTAATGACCTCAGCTGCCACCGTGGGTGCTCCCGTAAAATTATACCGCTGCTTGCTTCAATCATCTTCATGCCTTTAGGTGTCATAAAACCATCAGCTTGCTGTTATTAGGTAAGTTATAGCTTCGGTTTCGAGAATCACTATAATTTGAATAGAGATTGCCTATTACACAATGGATTGTTTAGACCTGTGTTATGAAGCGACTCCCTAACAACTAAGGTTGACAAACTGCGATGCAGAATTAACCATAAATAAACATTAGTTGTCTATGATAAGTATTTCTCCGCCCCATTTGGTAAGGGCAGGGAGGGGGAAAGCGACCACAAGGGAGGGGTGGAGAAGACAGGGAGACCATTCTTGTGTGGAGATCCGACCTGTGCACTGCTTCGAGCTGTCCGCTGCATACCTGCTTCCATCAAGGGTTCCGTTCCAATTTACTTAGTTATTCATTTGCCTTTTGCTTTTAGATAAAACTGAAATCATTTAAACTCATTCAAATTCATTCTATCTTTTAATAACCTGCAGTCGTTCACAGAAAGGTTAAAGCTTTTCCTAGAGTGTTTAAATTCCGCTATAAAATATACGCCTGCCTACCAGGTATTTATATAGCAAAAGAGAGTTGTTTTTATTTTGAATTCCCTATTTCTGTTTATATGTATCTATTTATCTATCTATCTATCTATTTATATGTACTTGTTTTTATTAATGATAACTAAGCGGTAATTTCGAAAATCGCCCATCAACGAACTGACAACACGACTAAAAGACGGGTGTATTACTTCTCGTATACATCCCTCTACCCTGAGAAGAGCTAGTTTGGGGATATTTTTATATATTAGATCTATTGGTGAACTTTACTAAGATTGCCAATACAAATGTGCATACGTAACGGAACGAGGTTCTGTGGCCTGTGACTGTGGCCTGTGACTGTGGCCCGAGGTTCTGTGGCCTGTGACTGTGGCCTGTGACTGTGGCCCGAGAAATTCGGTACTGTGACAGTGGCTTCCATAACGTGGGGTTAGATTCTTTAAATGACCGCTTATTTATAACATAAATATTCAAATTACCCTGTATATATATTTTTTGTGTGATTTTCTCCCAGTGAAGTGTCTAGGTAACTCTGGAAATAACCGCGTGTTTTTAGAAAGTGATTTCTTTTTCTCTCTCAAACGCCGCCATTTTTGAATATTGAAATTCCGTTCGACGACACGTGTCAAAAATCGCATCGATATAAATCTACACAATCGTTCAACCATTTTTAGCAACGTTTCTTGCAAACGTAGCCATTTTCGAATATTGAAATTCCGTTCTGGAAAGTTTTTTCAAAAACAGGTGTAAAAAAAAAAAAAAAACTGTGTGCTTTCAGCAACGTTTCTTGCAACGGCGGCCATTTTTAAATATCGAAATTCCGTCGGGGGTTGTGTAAAAAAAAAAACACGTGTAAAATCAAGCTACCAGCGTCGTTAATGAATTGACGGTTACCAGTTAACATCTATTTACATATCGGGTATTAATAAACGAATTCCTTGGTCGAAGTCGAAATTAAAATCTTAGTTTTAGAGATTGATATAGGAGTCCAATCGAAGATAAAAGTAAAAGCATTAGAACTATAGATAAATTCGCTTTAAAACAAAAAATAATATTTACAAGCAGATATTCGAGCGCCGCCATTTTGAATCTTGACGCTTGTTCTAAAATTCGGTTTTCGGAAAACGCGTGTGAAATTACATACGTTTTAATCTACCAACGTCAAATAGTGAGCGGATTCATTAAATATTAAAACTACAATAAATATACGTTCGAAAGTATTTTGAATAATAAACATTATTTGATAACAGACAACGCATCGAAAAACCACGTTTTCAGTTTTAACTTCTCAGAAACGACAAGATAATCTCCGTTCGTCGACCATAGGAAAGGTTCTATACCTGCTCTAACGCGATTTCGTGTCTCCATAAAGCAATTCTAGACAAACCGTAATTAATATTTTTCAAATAGTTAAATTTGAGGCGATGCAAATAATGCAGAATCATGTGTTTAGAATATGGCCTAAAATGTCATAGACGATTCAATGGAAACTCAAGGTAGATCATACCTTGGCCTTGCATTTAACCGGGTATTTTTACTGGTGTGTCCTTTTGTAAGCCTAGAAAAATAAAGCATCTATATTAATATATATGTTTAAAGTACGAAGTCTTCTACTTACGAACCGTTTTTTCGGATATTTTCGTATTGTTATTATTGTTCGAGGAGCACGTGGTTTCGTTTGAATTTTAGCTGGTGGATCGACTTAAATCAAAACGTCAAGATAGACGCCAAATTCCATTTTTTAATAGGCATTATTATTAACATAGACTCGAATTTTACGAATTCGGGACGTTAGAAAATTAGACCGTTTAACTACCGTAAGTACGTTTATAAAGAGAGATATACAGAAATGATTGACGAATTTATCCATCCAATTTCCACAAGCAAATGGTAATTTATTATTTTTGCGAAGAATACATTCGCAAGAGAGCGTGTTTAATTTGGAGTACAAGTAATTCGAGTTTTTTAATTAACCACACGAGTTTAAAATTTTTAAACAGTAAGCCAGACAATTGATAACGGCCGGGGTCTCTATACAGCCATCGTGACTTGAATTCCCTTTCAGTTAATTTCTCCATCACGACACAAGCCGCATTCTATGCTTGGTAGTAAAGGATTTTTTAATCATCAGGTTATTCATAACCCGTAAATGGTTATCGTATTTTTAAAGAAAGGAAAAACTTTGCGCAGTCCAATTCGGCGGCTTACTTCTCAGCCAAACTTGCCCCGCGTTTTATAAAAACAAAGGTAGTTAAAAAGGTTTCGGATGTCGTATATGTGCTGGCAGATGAGGCGGGAAAGCTCTTGGGTAAATACCATATCAAGGACATGGTCAAATTAGGTACATCCGCAGAAAACCAGTAAATGTTTCATGTATAACAAAAATTATATATATGATCTATTTTTATATAAACGAGGCAAGCCCTTTTAGTAAGACTTGGTAAAATAATGTTTTAAGCTGTCATTTTAATGTAGGTAGATGGTCGCAAAAATAAACGATAACAATCGGGCAGATAAAAATATCTTTCAACCATTTGGGTTATTCTGAAAAATCACGGACAATACGTTCAGTTAAGCTAGTTTTATGGGTTTTCATAGTAATAATATAATCCTGAAAAAGCTTTTAAATAATAAAAATGTGAAAGTTACTTAATTACTTTGAACGGAATTCCAGAAGACAACAAAGGAAATTTAACAATAGAATTCTACAATGCAAAAGGGTATTTTATGACCTACTTCTAATCCGTCAAACGGTCATCCGTTACAAATGCACTTTGGGTTTTGGGGAAAACCTAGAGATGTCTAGCAATTTTGTGACTTTTG